>CM072154.1:21942778-21988139 GCA_036850595.1 Rhyacichthys aspro | reverse complement strand
GTTGAACATTAAGTCATCCTATTTAATACATGTTCAATTATTATCAACATCAGGGTCATATATTGTAAGTCTTTCTTTATTTAATTCAGTGTAAACTCCTTTTTCTTTCTGTGTTATGTTTGCAGTCTATAGAAGCTGTATTGTCTTTACAAACGGCTTTCATCGCGCATTATTTTACATTTGAAAAGAGTTTTATAAAGAAAGAAACATTTAGACCTGCTTCTAACACTTTATGACGAGAACCTAACGTGTTGTAGATCTCCAAAGGTCTTATCTCAGTTTGTAAATTGTGATTTCTTTCGAGATTCTGAATTGAGAATGGACTATAATTTATAATATTACGACTATAGTTATTGATAATCTTATTTAACCCATTGTTTTACCATTTTCTTTCAACTGTGAATCTAATGCCTAACCTGTTTACCGCCAGATTTTTACAGAGAAAGCCCCAAAACGTTTGGGCTTTTTAGAAGAAAAAGCTCGGAGTTTGTGCTTGATTTAAAAACAAATATCGTCACAGCTGCTCCGTTCGCGTTTGTGAAAGTGAACAGGCTCATCGGACGGCTCTGGGAAAAACTTAGCTCTTACGAAAGTCTAAAACAATAATGACACTTTTACAGGCGAGACATTTATTAAATAAAGACCACAGACTCACAGAGAGGTTTGAAGCTAAATCAAAAAGAGAAATCACTGCACAGAATTTGTACATTTCATAGGATTTCATTAAAAAATAATAAACCTTGTGAATGTGTCCTTTTTTTGATGAAATTTAGAAAGTAAAATTACAAATAACAAGCTCTCTGAAGGACAAGGAGCAGCAAAAGTCAATCAAATTTAAGCATCAAACACAAATCACACACAACATTAATCGCCTTATCGTCTGTTTCTGCGATGATTTCATTTTATCTTTGAAACATACAGTATCCCTCTGTCATCCTCTTTTCGTTTTGAGCTCCCAAATGATGCCGAGTGTCCAGTTTTCTCTCAAAATATACTGAATATAAGCTGCAGCGTTGAGCATGAACGACTCTAGAGAGAGGATCGATAAAAACCTGATAAAACTGACCCTAAATGCAATTAAACAAAAGTAAATGTGGCCCAAAGCAGAAGGTTTAGTGGTGTGTGTTTAGTGCCTCTGATGCGTAGATACAGAAAACAGACTGGATTTAAGCCTCGATACGGAACAGAGGCGTTATGTAACAAGAACAAGAGGATTGTACTTGAAGAGTAAAGAGGCCAATCTTTAAATACAATTTCACAGACAATTTTAGCTCCGTCTTGTGAGCTGGATTTTCCACGAACAGCTTCGAAGGACGTTGATACTGCTCTGAACTCTTCTGCTCTGAGACTGTGGTAAAAATATCTTGCTTTTCCACCAATGGCTCCTGATCTCAGAGGCCGACGGTGAGTATTTCTAATCTTTATGAGTAAAAGGCATTCAGTTCAAGTTTTTATATTCCACCCATTAAAATACAGTTTTTATTCAGATATTCCTCCTTTTTTTCTTTGCTGTTCACTGCACCTTTTCCATTTTGTAGTGTTTGCAGTGGTAGCCTAACCTTGTCCTTTTGTAAGACTCTTAAGACTCCAGTGGTTTTCAAAGGTCTTCGCTTGGAATTGGATTCTTTTTTTAGTCTTTTTCCACTTTGTACACAGAGAAATAAATATATAGAAATAAAACTACAGCAGGTTTTGTGATTATCGTCTTCTATTTTCTCTTTATTTTTGTATCTTAATGAAAAGCCCTGAATTATTAAAAAGAAAGAGGACAGAGGTTTACAATGGAAGCGATATTGAGTAAGATTATTAACGAATGGAACCATATTCAAGGTTTTTATGTTGTAATATGTCATTTTATTAAACTCAAGTGTGAAAATACTCAATAATTGAAGTAAATGAATGAAAAATATCTCAAATGTTGAAAATGCTGGTGATCTGCTCAGATATTTTTAAAGGTTTTGTTGAAAATAAATCAAAATGACTTGCTTTAAACCGAAGTCAAGTCTTTCCTTTTAGATTTTATGAAGAATTGAATGCGACGTATTCTATATTCCAGGTTTTCCAGGATGTGATGTTGTCCTTCTGGAAAATATCTGCTTGGTTTTTCATCATCTTACGGACGAAAAGCTGGTGAAATGTCACGGTAAGCAGTGGCGCAGCTACTTTTGCCTCTGATCTGACAGAAAACTACTTTAAAAGCTTGTTGTAACACTGTAAGAGAGGATTAGAGGTCGGTGTCTTGACGCTCGAGGCTGCTCTGACTCAGAGTCGTGCAGCGGTAGAAGACGGACCCGAGTGACTCATGGCGCAAAATTATTTTCACTCTCCGACTTGTTTCTTTGCAAGTACAGAGGCTCCTTATCCAACCTTACGCCCTGGAGCCTGCCATCTGTGACCGAGAGGAACCCACGAGGCCTTCAGGCTCAGGACGCCTTTGACCGCAGCTCCGTCTATTTATGAATGTGAATTATCCACTGCACTCATCAGATTTATTTCCTGAGGTCCTTAAACTGCTGTGTCTGTGTAGAACCGCTTAAACAAATCAATATTGTTTCACATAATGTCGTTTGTACGAGAAGTGGTAAATATTGTGCGTTAATAAGTCTAAATCTCAGTGTTTTTTAGAGTTAGAGCACATTTTCCAGTGTTTTTGAATTGGGTTAAAACAAATCACTTGCACCTTTTGACTCTCAATCATATATTTATGCAAACATCATATTCATTTAAATCTCCACTTCCTGATTGTCTTTTTTTGTCCCTGTCTCAGACTCTCCTCCAAAACCAAAACCTCTCCTGCTTCTTTTATTAAAAAAATCAAACCAGAACATTTTTTTCCAGTGATACAACAACCATAGTAGAAGTATTAAACAAAAAAAAGAGTGTTTTCAGCACTGAATCTGTCTTTTACAAACCAAACAGAGATAAATATTGGCAATTCAGTCTCTTAATGTGGAGATAAAGGGCTAAAAGTTTATAAACTAAACTCTAAACTTCAGTTTGGTGAAATGGATTAGTATTTTGGAGGAAAAATTGGTCTGGTTTTATTTATTTTTTTAATAAAAGAAGCAGGAGAGAGACTGGAGTCTGAGACAGGGACAAAAAAAAAAAGAAAATCAGGAAGTGGAGCTTTAACTCTTCAAGTGATGCACTGTATATTAGTGGTTTATCCCCAGAGTAAAGCCCCTAAAGACTCCAAACTGAGCTCCGTAATCCTTTGCTGGAGGAGAGCTGTTAAAACATGAATATGATCTGAGCTGAGACTGAGAAACCCTGCAGAGCTCTGACTGTGAGCTGCAGGAGGCAGGTGTAGTCTGTGGGAGGTGTATTTGTGATAAAAACCTGTCAGAGTCCAGGTCTAAAGCTGAGATGCGACGCTGATGTTAAAAGATTTATTAAAGGGACACAGTTTGAGCAAAAATAGAAGAGAAAATATGGGTTGTGACTAGAAATAATAGATTTTTGGTCGAAGCAACTTGAGCAATAAAACCAGTCTCAGAATTATTTGCAGATGTTAAAAAGAGAAAAAGAAAAATGTGTTGCTATCACTTCTTTTACAAAAATGTTATTAATTGTATTTTACTCTTTTAACATTTCAATTACAATGCCAAATTTGATTAACTAAGACATATTTTATTATTTATGCTACGAAAATAATGCAATGTAATGTCTTGTCTCTTGTGAAGACAGTTTTCAAGTCTCATGCTTTAAAGATCATTTAAAAAAAGACACGATAACTAAATAAAAAGGAATTAATGAGAACAAAAACTCTCAGTTTGCAGCTGGTCCACGACTGCTCCAGGTTTAACAGCAGCAAGATCAGGTCTTAGTCTGGTCTTTGTCTTGATTTGGTCTTGTTCGATGTCGTCAGTGGATTATTATGAATTTAAACTCATAATATGTTAATAATCCAAGGCTTTTTAAATCTGTTCCATAAACAACTGTACATTTTTATCACCTTATGTCTTCTCTCAACTCTTTTAATTAAGAGACATTTGGTGCAATAAGACTAAAGGGAATCTGTTTGTGGCAGCGTCTCATTGCTGCACACAAACGATCATTACTAAAAAAACTAAAAAAGGATGATTTGACTGTGTTTAATTGGTCAAAAGATTATTGTTCTGCTGTGATTTAAATGAAATGGGAAATGGAATGGAAAGAGAATAGCTTCATGAAGCAAAAGTGTTAAATGAAGTGCAATATTTGAGCAAAATGTGCCTAAAACTCTTTCAAACCTGGTCATTTTGTTCTTTTATTCATGTCTGAGCCCAAAGTGATGAAAAGTATAACACGTATTAGCACCAACTCTGAGTCCTACATTGTATCTGTGTATATTTTTATGTTCTTGTAAGAAATGCATCACAAAAACCTTCCAGCTCAGTCCATAAATAATCCTTTTTTTTTGAGGAGAAATGGATACTGCAGTCCCAAGATGTAATTTCCCTCCAACTGTAATCGACATCACATTGAGGCAGATGGACAAGGCCGAACCCGAGGTCGACTCCACGTCCGTCCGACAGATACGAGCCGGCGGTGAGAACATATGTGACGACAGATTTCAGATGACACGACAAAATAACACGTATGTCCTCCAACGTGGCTCTAACCTTGGAGCTGATGTTTCCTCCTGAAACCAATCAGCCGCTGGAAAGTTTATGCAACATTTATGTATTCATGAAATGTCTGCCTGACGTGGAAATAGCATATACTCTTCCAGGGCCACAGCTCTTTTTACACATATTATAAAAGCAATACTTTCATTTTTATCTGGATAAAATCAGATATTTCAACTGAAGCTGTAACATATTTTCATTCAATTCTAAATTCAGTCGGACCATAGCCATACATCAAAGTAAAATCAACTATCAACTGTAAAAATGGATGAATGTTAAATACCAGAAAGGGTTGAACTCTCTCTAAGCCCCTGTATGTAACATTCTGGCTCATGTAAAACCTAATAAGCATGCATGGCAATTGGAGCTGTCAGAGGTGACAAAGTGGTGGTTCTGTGAAGTCTGACACCCACACGGGACGGGTCTGACGCAGATCTCAGGACGTGAATCGATGGAGCGGTTTCATAACGGCGCAGATGAACAGGACGTACAGCTCAGGAGCAGCAGGAATACAAGACCAGGATGAGCTCTTTATGATCCGTTACTGAACATGAGGTTCCACTGTGATTCTGGAAAAGATGAATCAACAAAACTGGTCCGTGTGAGACGACTAATTTAACTGAATACTGAAAAGGACAGTGTTCACCAGTCTGCAACTGTCTGCAACTGTCTGCAACTGTCTGCAAGAGAAACATGAAGCAACAAAAGTAATTAAATCAATGAAATATAACACTATGAGCACCTGCCTAATGTTGTATCGCTCCAAAACAGCCCCGACCCGTCGAGGCCTGGACTCCTCTAGACCCTGAAGGTGAGCTGTGTTGTAGTTTTAGATGGATTTGAACAGGTTTTAGATGGATTTGAACAGGTTTTAGATGGATTCGAACAGGTTTTAGATGGATTCGAACAGGTTTTAGATGGATTTCAACAGGTTTTAGATGGATTTCAACAGGTTTTAGATGGATTTCAACAGGTTTTAGATGCATTTGAACATGTTTTAGATGCATTTGAACATGTTTTAGATGCATTTGAACATGTTTTAGATGCATTTGAATAGGTTTTGGATGCATTTGAATAGGTTTTAGATGGATTTGAATAGGTTTTGGATGCATTTGAATAGGTTTTAGATGGATTTGAACATGTTTTAGATGGATTTGAACGTGTTTTAGATGGATTTGAATAGGTTTTGGATGCATTTGAATAGGTTTTAGATGGATTTGAACATGTTTTAGTTGGATTTGAACAGGTTTTAGATGGATTTGAACAGGTTTTAGATGGATTTGAACAGGTTTTAGATGGATTTGAACAGGTTTTAGATGGATTTGAACAGGTTTTAGATGGATTTGAACAGGTTTTAGATGGATTTGAACAGGTTTTAGATGGATTTGAACAGGTTTTTAGATGGATTTGAACAGGTTTTAGATGGATTTGAACAGGTTTTAGATGGATTTGAATAGGTTTTGGATGCATTTGAATAGGTTTTAGATGGATTTGAACATGTTTTAGTTGGATTTGAACAGGTTTTAGATGGATTTGAATAGGTTTTAGATGGATTTGAACAGGTTTTAGATGGATTTGAACAGGTTTTAGATGGATTTGAACAGGTTTTAGATTGATTTGAACAGGTTTTAGATGGATTTGAACAGGTTTTAGATTGATTTGAACAGAATTAGATCGATTTGAACAGGTTTTAGATGGATTTGAACAGGTTTTAGATGGATTTGAAGGCAGTATTGTGGGATCTGGCTCCAAGATGTTAGCAGCAGACCAGGTTTTAGTTGGATTTCAACCGTTTATAGATTGATTTAAACCAGTTTTAGAAGGATTTAAACAGGTTTCAGTTGGACTTGAATAGATTTTAGATGGGTTAGAAGGTGTGATAGATAGAAATGGATAGAAAGCTTTGTCATTGCACAGCAGTACAACGAAATTTAAGTGCTGCATCTGATCAGTGCATAGAAGAATTAAAAAATAAAAACAGACAATCACACAAACACACATAACATAAACCCAGTAAATACCCAATTAAAATACTCTGCATGTTAAAATGTTATTGCACATAAAAGCAAGACTGAAATCTATGACTTTCTGCCGTTGAGTCCTTACAGCCCATGGATCAAAACTGTTTTTTAATCTATTTGTCCTCCAAGATGTTGTTTTTGATTAAAGATGTTGATGATTGTTTGTCTCCAACTCCTCAAACTCAGACCAGGACACCTTCTTCTATTTCTGGTCCAGTTCTACAAAACAAGACTCAAGTTCTGGAGATGCTCTTAGTTCTTAGATGCTCTGATCCAGTCCTTGTCAAAACTCAATCAAATCCTTCCACATTTTTCCTGTTTCTAACACAACTTTAAGACAAAATGTTCACCTTCTCCTGATGTATCCCACTGACTAAAAGGTACAATAATGAAGAGATAATCAGTGTTTTTTACTTCACCTTCAGTGTCTGATTAGTTTTCCCAGAGTCCACAGAGAGTAAATCAGTGAAGCACAACCAGTGTTTAACTATGTCAGGTTACACAGCAACATATTTTATTATAAAGAGCACATTGAACTCACACAGTCCTGTTTAAAATACTTCGATTACGATATGTTACATAATTAATCCGTCAAAATAAACACAGAAAGAAAAGAAGAAGGAAAACACTGGGCTCAGATTAAACCAGTGATGTTTAACAAAGTTTTATTAAATGATGAAATTAAGTGGGGTTTTTTGTGTGTGCTGCAAAAGTATTTGATTATAGAAGGACACCGAAGCATGTTTATTGTTTATTATGATTATCCAGTGTGTTCATAGACGGATGTGACTCGAGCCCAAACAGAAAAACAGCAAAGTCAAAGTGAATGTGATTTGATTTCCTTTTCATCTCCGTCCCGCGTTACATAAAACCACAGCTCAGTGTCCGTTTATCAGCTGCTCTTCAGATTCATTTCCTTTCCTTTTGGACTGAAACCAAGAGGTGCTGTTTTGGAGACGGCGGTGCAGCAGGAAGCGAGGGGCTCCTTTTGTTCGCTGTAAAAAGCCGGTGACCGTCTGCGTGCGATTCATCTCGACGGAGGCGGCGCAAAGACACCTGATCCTACTGTACACTCGAGAATACACGAGAACACGGCGAACGTACCGAGATAAACGGCCATAACACCCACTGAACCGTGTTAAATACAGATCAGGGGTAATTACAGAAACCCACATGCTGTTTTTCAGGGTTATTACACCTTTTCAAAGTTCATATTCCAGCACTTTTCTCATCACAATCCATTGAGGTATAAAAAAAGACTTAAATTGTTGATTTTGTGCTGCAAAAATTCACCCAAAACAGATCAAAAAGATGTTAATTTATTGGATGAAGTGTCCCTGTTGAGTTTGATCTCTTTTTACAGAAGGCTAATATCTCTAAAATGAGCTAGAGTCAGATTTTGTTTGGTTCAGAATCAAATCTTTGAGTTTCGAGCGTCTTCCAAAAACAGTGAGCTTTACGCCACTTTATTCTCGACTCGTGACGTGTTTCTTGATCGACGTTTTAGCCATAATTTGTACTTTTCCTCTTCGTTGAAAGAGCGACCTCATGCATGTTTTTTTAATCTACGATCTGCTCCACCAGGGGGCGCACTTCCAAAAACACCGCCAGATTACTCTATAGCCACACAGATATAAGAGAAGAAAACTACTCAGTAAGAATTTCAAGCACTTAATCCCAAATACTTTTTACAATTTAAGTATTTTTCAAGGATTTAACAGAGCTTTAACCCGGAATTTACACTTCACAAATTTGAAATCATGGGCAAACCAACTCTTTTAGGTCATGAATGTTGGATTTTAGAGCATTAAAATCGATTTGTTGTAAATAACACACAATAAAAGCACGTGTTAAAGCCTCACGGAACAAAGCAGGTGTTGGAGGGGCTTCGGGGTCGTGACAGCGACACGTGGAGATTATGAGGTGTTGTTGCGTGTTGTGAAATCTGTTGTTCGAGGCCGGTTTGTCGATCCTTTTAATTAAAGCGCGGCGCGAGGTTCGGTCGGGTCGCGCCTCGGGGCTGACGCTGCCGGGTGTTAGCTTCACGCAGAAAAAAGGATTAACGCGAGCAGACAGATTGACAGGTAGATAGAGCGAACGCAGCGACGAGGAAAGAAAACAAGATGAAACGAGACTCTGGAAAAAGAGAAAAGTAGAGGAGGTAAGTGATATAATCTACAAGACTTCTGAAGCACTGCTGTGTTTATGGTTATTCTGATAAAAAGGAGCTTGAACTGAAGTTATCAATCATTTGTGGGAATATTTTAATTTAATTCCAATAACATTCACTTTCAGAGCAGGCTTTTTGTGGAGTCATAAGTGTGGACTTTATTTCCAGCTCCATCATCAAACTCAAAACAGTGAAAAAAAACCTTTCGGGGCCAAAGATGGTGACACTTGGGGCGCTTTTGTTACATTTTGAATGGACGGCTTCATCTTCATTTGAGTTTTACAAAAGTAATTTTTAACATTTTTAAATTTAAACAGGTTTTTGTTGGATTTGAGCAGGTATTAGTAGGATTTCACAGGTTTTGATGGATTATAAAAGGTTTTATTTATCTTTGTAGTAAAAACTGGCTTGTCCTATAAATCCTAGTGGCAAAAATATCACCGACTAAATTTAATCGAGGGCCACATAAAACATTGCAAAGGGCCGCATTTGAGTTTGACATAAAGCCTTCATGTTTCATGTGTTTGAGACCAGTCCGGATTTGAAGTGGATTTGAAACATTTCTCAGACACAGAAGACTGTTTTTACTATAACTTTTAAGGTTTTTATTTCCCATATCATTCTCATCAACGTTTTTCTTCAAGCTTTTGCAAAACTCATTGAGTTTGTCATTTGTCTGAGACTGAATTTGGCGACATTTTGAAGCTGTTTCCGTGGATTTTGTGTGATCTCTGGTCTCGACCCAGGTTTAAATCCCAAAGACTCATCTGTTCTCATCGATACACTCTTAGACTCAAGCAAGACAAGGTTAGTTTTAATACAACACTATGACAGGAGCTATCTCAGCGTCTGAATGTGTCTTACGTTATTACTTATTCATGTTTTTAGCTTAACTATGTCACAACAAATCCTGTCATTCCACTTTTATGCAACAAAAGAGAAAGCATCATCAAGAGACCTGCTTTTTAATGCACTCACTCCCATCGTCAAGTGGACAACGACCAACCAATGGGTGATGTAATCTTTACAATCTGGGTTTTAGATGCAACCAAGACAGTGTCTCAGGAGAAACTCTGCTTTTTGAGATAAAATCTAATGTAAAAGATATGTCCCTATGACTTTTCTGTGAAAGGAAAAAGAAATATATGAAGAAATGTTATGAAAATCAATTTTAATCCTGAAAATTTTTGTTGTTGTGACTGTCTACAAAAACAAAAAGAAGCAGCGCAATGTCAGCCATTTCATTTATTTGTGAAATGTAGTAATGTTGTGACTTTAAAGGACAGCTCCATAAATAAAAACTTTCAGTCTCTCAATAATTGGGCTGTTTTTGTTAAATTCATACATTTTGTTCCCAATTTAACTTTGCATTTTGCTGTCAAACTGGATTATAATTAGCCCCAAGAGTCAAGATCGTTCAAAAATCTAAATGTGTTTGTGGATATTGGTTATTTTTAGTGAATATCTGACCTGTCTATATATATATTTTTTTTACCACTGAACTTCACCAAATGTGTTCATTTCCATTGAGTCCTTCCTGAACTCTTTATTTTGTCTGTGTATGTGTCTTGTTGGGTGTGTCTTCATCAATGGGGCAGTGCAATCAGCCAAGTGTCCAGGCTCCGGGTGAACTCCCACTGTTCCTGCAGATTTAGATTGGCCACCCTCATCACGCGGCGCCGAGCCCGAACAAATCAAGATAAAATCAGACTGAAGAAGAAGAAGAAGAAGAAGAAGAAGAAGAAGAAGAAGAAGAAGAAGAAGAAGAAGAAGAAGAAGAAGAAGACATCAAGTTCTTTTTAACCTTTACAAATCTGTCCCATTATTTCTCTGATGACTTCGCTGACCTTTTCCTCTTCATTCTCACAGCTCTTTTATGCAAATAATGAGACCCTATTAATGTATTTAAAAAGACATGAAGAAACACAGGCCACTTCTCGAGTCATTAAAAGCTCATTTAGTGCTTTCTCACAAACAAACTGTTGGAAGGACATCCATGGAGGTTTAATAAACGTCCTCGGAGCTGAAAGAGGGACTCGTTTACAATGGAAGCTGGGGAATTAGTGCTGGGCGTCCATTTTGTTTTAAGTGAAATCACATTAGAGAAGGATATTATTTACAAAGAGCCTCCACGTTGCTCCCAAAAGTGATCAATTAGTGTCTTGAAGATGGTTTGTTGTTGTGTGAATGGAGGAAACACAGTTCAGGTTTGTTTTGCTTTGACAAATTGCACCTGTTTTTAAATTTGTGCCTGTTTTGGCCTTGAATAAAAAGAAACACGTTCAAATTTAATGAGTCCCAACTGAATTAAAGTAAATACTATAATAATAATGAATGGGATCATCATGAGTCAGATTACATCACCAGTAAATATATGCACAGGGATTTAATAAATGAAGGATAAAGGCAAGAAAAAAAAAGCTTTTCTTTGAGTGTTTCTGTGTTAAAAACAGTTGATAATTTGTGTATTTAAATGTGCCTTTCAATGTGCCTCTGTGCACTTTTTTGGCAGTAAAACACAAATATAATTATGTCCCCGCTCGCTCATTTACTTGTTTAATTATTCTGAACTTGTAGACAAAGAGTTTCTCTGTTGGTTCATTGGTTTGTTCACTTCTAGAGTTAAAGGGATGTTTGTGGAAGAGAGTTTGAGTTGTTTTTAGCCTCTGCTCTTACGTTCTCACCAACACAAGCTACAGTGACTTTTATAAAATACTCCCGTGGTTTGATTAATGGGCACCGACACTATTTAAACGATTTTTTTTTATGCTTGGAGTCATAATAGATGCAGGACGTGGGTTTGAATAGAACATTTGCACAGACTTTATGATTCATACTTTTGTTGCTTTTGCAGATTTTCATCCAAACCTCAACTAACCTCAGAATACAAGAAAAATACTTGTTTATAATCATTGTCATTACAGCTTTGCTTTTGACACTGTGGGAACAAAAAACTAATTTAAAGATGCGTTTTTATTGGTACAAAATAAATTAAAGCATTGTGTTAAAAAAGAACAATCCAAGATGATATTCTGTGTTTTTAATCTGACATGACTCTTGTGATTTGTGGCATTTACATTATTTCCCAATCAACAGAAATCTTGGCGATAAATAGTAACTAAAATCTAAAATGGATCTGGCTTTTGATGCTTTATTTCTCTGATTGGTTTTAATAACATTCAGAGGCTGTTTTTTCTGCATCTTTTGTTACCTGCCTCTAAAAATCCATACATTTTACACTTTAATATTAAACAATTAACATAAAACATTCTTAGCTCTTCTACTATTGCTAAAAATAAAATAAAATGTGTGGTTAATTGATTGTTGACGCCACATTTGTTTAAAAAAAAAGTGAAATGAGTGTGTTTCATCTGCTTTTTAATCATCTTTATAATCCACCGAGACCTGGATGAATGCTCTTTTCTGATTGGTCGACTGCAAAACGACCAAATGTAGAAGTAAAGCCTCAAATTTACAAACAACAATGAGCCATTTATCAAACCAAGTGCACAAACTACTCATTGTAGAAAAAGATCTTTAAATGCATGTAATATTGTTGTCACATGTAAGCTTTGAGTGCTTTGTGTCGAAGCTCATAATGTGTTGGTTTCATGACAATCATTCTTCTGCTTTATTTCATCCTCAGTCTGCAGTGTGCGATTTAATAAACCGACCTGGACTGATTAAAAACGGTGTAAGATCACGCTCGTTGCCCTTTAAGATGATTTCTCACAGACTCACGTTGCACACGACAGTTTTAATTTAGTATTCTTCGTTTGTTTGTGGAGCGCTGCGTGATCTTCATTAGCTTCTTTTCTCTCGCTTCCACCGAGGTTTTCATTCAACGGCGGCTAATTACCACCGAGGATGCAACGGTGGTGCTCTGAAACACTGCAGCTAGAAGAGTTCACTGAGGTTTTTAGTAATTTTTTTTTGCCAGTTTGAGGCTGTACCTGAACTTTAACAAAAGATAAAGATTCGCTGCAAATGTGCTGCACTTTTATATTGACTTGAGCAAAGTTTCCGCTGCAGTTTCTCCTCGTAACAGCATTAAAGTCAGTCGAGTGTAAAATGACATCTGCAATACTGTGTAACTTTTTACCTTTACAGAGTTTTAATGATGTTTATGTGAGTTTTACCAATGTCAGAGAGAAGAAAACCTCTGGTAGTATTTATTTATTCGACTAGGAATCATCTGTGAATAAACAAGACCTTAAAACATCATCTCAGCTTTATTATCAAGGATTTTAATAGATTAGAAAAGGGCTCATTTATGGAAAAAAATCATAATCAGTTATTTTGGTCGTTATTGAAATCACCATTATTTTATACGATTACACATTTACTTTGGAAATATGTTGGATTTATTGAACAAAACAGTAAATTCTCCTTAAAATAAATAATTTATTGAAATGTATAAATAAATAGCTTAAAAAATAGAAAAAGAAATAATAATTAAGATAAATAAATAAGATTGTATATCTCATGGAAAAGTAACAAGTAATAAATAAAAACGAGTAATAATCTGTTTTTTTTTTCATGATTATATAGATTTTGTGATCGTTGGGAGACAAAATTAAAAATTAGATTAATTGCACAGTCCTAGATTAGAATTTTCAGTCCTGAACACAGGGAGAGCATTGGCCAATCACAGCTCACTTCCAGAAAAAGGAGCGCCCCCATTGGTCGACACAGTTTGTCAATAAGGAAGTAACTGCTACAGATAAAACAAGTGTATTTTCAGCTGAATACATGTTTTTGACACAGCGTAACAGCACAAAAAAAGAAAAAAAACAAAGAGAGAAAAGGGATACAACCTAAAACACAGATAAATACTGTCAATTCAATCACGTAATGTTTAACGAGGAGGAGATAATTGTCGTCCTGACGCTGAAGTCACAGCTAAGCTAACGCTAAACTCTAAACTTCAGTTTGGTCAAATGGATTAGTATTTTGGAGGAAAAACTGGTCTGGTTTTATTTTTTAATAAAAGAGAAGCAGGAGAGGTTCCTCTGCTGCTGTTAGAGGTGAGTCTGAGACAAACATAAAACAAAAGAAAAGTTTGTAGAGCCTATTTAACTCTGTGTTATGTTGTTATGTGGGCGTGTAGCTTTGAGACAACAGCTAACCAAGGCCGACCGGGCAAGAGAACTGTTAAAACCTAAGTACAATCATTAAACATCAGTGACACTTTTACTGTTATTTTTATGGCCGGAATAAAATGGAGTAATTGTGTTTATTCTTTAACAGCTCCTTGGTTCCCGACAGCCTGATGACTAAACTAACAAATGCATTATGACCGTTTAGAGTCCACTAATTTAGTCTTACTTTATTGGTCTCAGTTTGTTTTCTCTGACCATTACAACCCACTTCAATGCATCAAATAATCTACATCAAAAAGTAAGACAAATTTAATTTAAAGAAGTGGTGTCAAAGTGTTGAGGGGCCGCGATATTTCATTTTTTTTTTATTTTTTTTTTTAAGAATTCTTCCAGAGACCGAAGATGGCGGCATTTGGAAGCTTTTATAAAATTTTGAAAGTGAAATTTCATCTTCATTTGATTCTTACAAAAGTTATCTTTAATATCAATTTCTTCCTTTTATGGAAACTGGTTTTAGATGGATTTGAACAGGCTTTGGATGGATTTGAACAGGCTTTGGATGGATTTGAACAGGCTTTGGATGGATTTGAACAGGCTTTGGATGGATTTGAACAGGCTTTGGATGGATTTCAACAGGCTTTAGATGGATTTCAACAGGCTTTAGATGGATTTCAACAGGCTTTAGATGGATTTCAACAGGTTTTAGATGGATTTCAACAGGCTTTGGATGGATTTCAACAGGCTTTGGATGGATTTCAACAGGCTTTGGATGGATTTGAAGAGGTTTTAGATGGATTTGAAGAGGCTTTGGATGGATTTGAAGAGGCTTTGGATGGATTTGAACAGGTTTTAGATGGATAAGCACAGATCCTTAGATTAGAGATATGGACTCTTAAAAAGTCTTACATTTAACTTAATTAATTTAACAAAATTGTTGCTGGAATCATGAAATAAACTGAGTCCGGCTCATGTCACATTCAGCTTTTACGACTGATGTTGTATATTTTGTGACGAGCCTTGTGTTTGATCAAGAGCCTTTGTTTGTGACTTGAGGCCTATACTCACCTAATGAAAAATTACACCCCTTTTCTGATGTTGCTATAAAAGAATTTGCATCTGAAATCAGTTCTGTCTCTCAGAGCTCTGTCTGTGACGCTCGGAATAAAAAAGCATTTTTCACATCAAAACTGTCATTTCTTTTATAATTTGTGAATCTGCGAGGTGCAAAACCATTTAATATTTGAAAAAAATCTCTTTATTTAAATCATGAATATCTTCTTTCTCTAAATCAGAAGAAAGTTACGTATAAAAGTCTGTCAGTGCTGCTCTGTAGGAGTTTATAAAATCTGCAGGAGAGCCATTCTCAGACAAGACTTGGTGTTTTATTAAAGGATTTGTCTCTTCGAAGGGTTATGCTTTTGTCATGAAAGGAATTGTTTCACAGAATCTAATTTTGAATGTTTATAACCATTGCCGTTTCCTCATATTACTTTTGTGACTCTCTGAATAATCATAGCTTCTTATAAATTGATTTATTACAGAAGGAGTTTGGAATCTGACCTGTTCTTTATTAGAAAACAAAGCAGCGGAAACATATTGATTGAAAAGAGATTGGAAACTCTTTTTGTCAAAAGCAGAATAAAAGTGTATTTAATGAGAGTGACTGATAATAAAAAGCAAATACAGCTCAGTGCTTGTACAAACTTATAAAACAAAATAACAGAAGAGAAAATAAGAGCAAAGATCGTCCAAATTCAAAGCATTTTTTTTTACATTAAATAATAAAGTGTGTTTTTCTCTCAGACCAGTGCTGTTCACAGACACGAAGCCCTTCTTCCATCGATCCGTGCTCCTCGTTCGTCCGCGATGCGTTCAAACACACGTGGCTCTTTGTTCATTTCCAGAGTATTGATTTTCTTTTGAGCGATGAGGAGCAGCTGCCGGCCGAGGATGAAGGTTCCTCGTTAAAGTCACATCACTCTCGGGTTCGGTCGCTACAGTCGGGCTCAAAAATCAAACGACGACTTTTATTCCTTCATTTAACGCAGTCTCCTCAAAGGCTTGGACAGGTTTTAACACTGCCGGCTTTTGAAAATGACATTTAGTTCAGACTTTATCCTTTTGTCAACGAGTCAATGTCTCCGTGATGTGTGTTTGTGATAATACATGAATTTCTCAGTCATTTTAATGAAATATTGCATCGTAGTGGTTAAATTGTGTTTTATATTCAGTAAAAGTAAAGAAAAACATCTGTATTTTCATGATTTTTGGATCAGAAACAAGAGACAGAATAATGCAAATGAAAAACTGAAATTGAGAAAGTTTTGAGTCAATTTTGAGTTGTTTGAGTCAATTTTCCCAAAACAAGGAAATTCCAATCAAACAGTTAATAAAATAAATAATAGATCTTCACAAGTTTTTATCATTTCTATTTAAAATGTGAGAATTGACCTTTAATTTTCCCAATTCTTTTTAATCTTTTACATTTATAGTTCTCTAATGTACTGCAATATCCCGAGCCTTACTTTTCATTTGTTTTCACAGATTTATTCTTGTTTCCAGCTTGACTAACGCTGTACACAACCCAATCCCTTGAGACTCTGCTGGACGGTTTGTTTACTTTAATGGTGAACACTTTCTCAGATTTTCCACTTTTTTGGACAAAGTTTTCTCCCAGACTCCTTCAGTGTGTTTGTGTTTTATTTGTGTGTGTGTTCCGACCGCCTCGAGCCACACTGCATCGTTTCAAAACTCTGGGGATTCTTTCCTGGAAAAAAAGTTTGCGATATCTCAGTTTAAGATTTCCCTGAACTCAGAGGACGGAGGGCGCCATGTTCTGTCCTTTTTTACCATAAAATACATCTTGAAATCATGTAAATGTGTCTGTGCTCTGTGTTGTTTGTGAGCAGAGTCCTGTTAAATGAAGCAGGTTGAAAAAAACTCAAACTTTTGTAATAAAGGTTACAACAAAGGCATCTGGAAGTTTCCTCTCTCGTCCTGTAACTTTTATTTAATATTCTCTGGATGATGAAGAATCCACAGTCAAAGTTATGGAGGAAGTTTAGAGTTTTAGCCCCAAAATATATATTCTCATAATCATTTAATGGTTCTTACACAAGATATCTGTAAAATCATGTATCTCACAGTATCCTCACCGGGACAGAACCCTCCTGTAAGTTTCTGTCCCGGGACGAGGCTTTATGAGACTCAAATAGAGGGAGCAGACAATACACTGGACCCTACAGAGTTGTATTTGTACAAAATACACAAAAAAGACAACTAGACCTAGTTACTCAGGGTGGCTTTAAATTATCTACATTATCTCTCAACCAAGTTTTAAATCCTTAACAATCAAACAATACAAAATCAATAAGATCATGCATCAAATAAATGTGAAGAAGGTCATGAAAACAGTTAAGAGGTGAGCATTAGCAACGTCCTTTTTTGCATTCTTTTGGGGTTTGTCTCGAATTAAAATAAAACCTGTTTGGAAAATGGCAGCAGAAATATTACAAGTTCCTAATGAACCCATCCTCTTCTTAAACCAGAAAAAGACAGACATGTTTTCAAATCTGTTCACTTCAAAGTCAAATCCAGATTCTGTTAGAGCTTGAATTAACTCCTGATGTATTTACCTTTTCTCTGTGACACGAGCTATACACTCTTCAGCATAAATCGTGGAATAAATATAGATATAATATACATAAAAATAGATGAAAAGGAGTAAGTTGTAGAAGGCTTAAGACCCCAGAGCAATGCAGCTTTTCTGAAATGAAAATCAAATAAATTATACACGGATTCTCGCTTCATATTCAGTCTAATGCAGAGATCTTCTTCCATTTGTACTGCTCGGTTTCATATGTAAAAACACAATATCATTTTGTGGGATGATTGGGTTTAGATTACTTTACTATTGACTTCTCCAGACAAGCTCCATAATGAATCATTCCACTGTACGCTGAATATTTCTCTTTTGTTTTGTTGTGAGCTCAAATGTCAAGGAAAGCCACATTTCTCTGGTCTTTCTTGTAAATAAAAAAGCGTGCCGTTGCTCCGCGGCTGAGCTTTTGTCTGTCAATCATCGCGGGCCATTTAACGCTCAACGCTCCATTGATTGATTTGGAAAAAAGACACACTGCGAGCCGACAGAAGTGATTACGCCTTCGCTCAGCTGCTCTTCACTGAGTGTTCACACCGTCCCTGTGATCGACAAATTAAAATAATATATACTGGGTTGGAATGGAGACACCTGTGTTCTGTGTCAGTGAGTGAGGCCGTGTGTCAATTCTAAATCTCGATTATATATCTCCAAACATGGCGACCCGACGATATTTTTTTGCCTGTACAGAAGAAACATTAAAAAAAAGTGCTTGAAATACCAAATAAAAAAGGGCTAGGCTTCTCGAAACTGGTTTTGTCCCAAGCTGTTTTCATTCGTGAATCGAAAAAATGGCAGGACAATCACAGCTCTTGACTTTTGTCTCCAAACACACAGCACTACATCCATCACAGAGAAGACGAGGACGGAAAGTAAATAAGCACTTAAATGAATTTTATTTAATGTACTCGGCAGCTGTGAGAGCAGAAACTGAAATGAAACCATTCTGTATATTTTTGGTATTTTTTGTAATCATATTTAATGCAGAAATATGTAGAAAATGTGGAGTTATTTAGCTTGAATTGGTTGGGAGGCGGAGTTTATGGTTTAAAATGGAGGCCCAGGTGAGAGTGTGACGCCTTGTGTAAAAACCAGTGAAGGGAATATGTTTTTTTGTTTGCAATTTGTAAATATTATATAAACATTTTCCCTTTTTTTCTGGATTTTTGACACTGCACTGTTGGAGGAACAAGCACTAATAAAAACAAGCTGAGCACCATCTACGACCAACCCATTCTGTTTCCATTTCAAAAGACTGTTTTTCACAAATGATTACTTTTATTACTTTGGTTTAAACCATATCTAGGTGTTAGCTGGAGGAGAGGGTTATACAAGAGCAATGCTATCGTTTTCAAATAGGTTCTTTTACTGTAAAATCTGACAAGGAATAGTTTTGACAAATAAAAAGTTAGTTTCTATTATGAGATTGTGTTGTCTTTATTATGAAATACTGGCCTCTGAATAAAAAAAAGCAGCTGACAGCATGAGGTTATTAACTTTGTAAGATATTATGTCTCCGTTCCACTTTATGAACAAAGAGCAACAAGAAACTTTTTGGAAATTCAAGTGTTGATAATCAAAGTGTAATGTGATATGAATGAAGTGAAAACTCATTCCTGTTTTTTTCTCTTATTGTTTTTTTGCTGTTTATCAGACTGTTTATCATTTATTTTGTTTACATCATGGTTTGTTGATGAATTTGAATGATATAATCGGTCCATATTTAAATTCAAAGGAAATAGTATTTTATTTTAAAGGTTTGAGTCACAGGAAAGATCATAAAAGCTCTCAGTCTTACAGAGTGGGTCCAGCAGCTGTGATTTTAATCAGTTTAAATAAGCAAGATTTGTCAAATGTGTTAAGTTTTAAATGTCCCGAAAGAAGCAGGTGGGAACAGATAGATTCACATTTAGCAGGGCAATCTGTTTCAATTATTAAAACTACAAAATGACAACGCAACAGCTGCAGAAGTAACATTTAGTTTATATTAGTTTATGAGAATGTAAATAAAACTTCAAGCTGTTGTGTTATACATTTAGAGTTTTATTTGACTGGTTTGTATTTTGGTATTTTTTGGTGAAAGTGCAGATTAATTTGACAAAGTTATCCTTTTTAGAGCATGTGAACAGCTATGGTGGCCCTGCAGGGACATGTTGTTGGATCTAAAGGTGATTTCACTTCCATTTTCTTAATCAATGTCCTAATCCTTCTTATTAACCTTCAGCAGTGCTCAGTTTGTCACTGTTTGGAGCTTTAAATGTTGAATTTCCAGTTGGACAAATTAACGATTGTTACTTTTAAACTCATTTGTCCCATTTTGTTCAGTATTTCCAACAATATTTTACACAATGTACCCAGAGTAGTATCAAAGAGGAAGTTTAATATGACTTTTCTGTTTGTTGTGCCTTATATTTACAATCTCTATAGACTTTAAGAGCTTTGAAACCAATTAAGTTTTATTAATGGATGAGTTTTCTTTATCACCTTCAGATGCGTGGTCGTACAGATTTGATTTTAATGACCCTTGACCTTTTGTGCAGGTGAACCCTTGTTAGTAAGTCTATTATCATCAAACACATTATGTTTCCTGACAGGCAATACTTCTCAATCAGGGAACAACTACTAAAAAATATGGATTTTCTGCAGGAATGAATGAGGTTGTTGTTGTTATTGGCAACAGACATTCATATTCTCTATTCTTTTTGGGACAGAGAGGTTAATGGTTCTCTGCAAATCATTACATAGCATTTGTTTTATCATTTAACATGTAGGTCATTGGGTCCTATTGATAATTTAACCAATAGATTGATTTAAATGGTTCGGTTACAATCATATAACCTGGAAGAGTCGATATAGTTTCAGTTATAACATTCAGATCTGTTTCCTTTGCACATAAACACTTAGCATTAGCATCAGATCCAGTCACTCTGAAGGGTCTGAAGGGGCCTAAATATAAGTCTTGTCATTCACTTTTTTTTTTCCTGTAAAAGACGTAACCTGAAGACGCAGCTGTGACATTTTTGAGGAGGTACGTACGTCTCGACACCCGTCATTGTTCAAAAGGAGCTGAAGCACTTTGAGTCTGAAGCGCTGAGCAGAGTCTGTCAAATGTCAAGATCCATTTTCCACTTTGAGACATGCCATAGTTTATCCCATTTTTCTGAAGTTTGAGAGAACAAAAGTAAAAAATGTTCACTCAGATGGTTCTTCTTCACGTACAACATGAAAACCTGCAGAAAACCTTGTCAAAGAGCTGGTTTAGGTCTAATAAAGCCTTTAAATAATGGAGTAAATTCATGCCCACTTTACATAAATCAATGCAAATGTGGAGCAGATCTGCAGGAGCCTCTGTCCTTTTCTCCCTGATTCAAAAGCAGCAAGCGTTTCACTTTTTATTCTCGTCTCAGAGCCTGAAAAATTGCATGTCACAGATGTAATTTACATTTCAGTGCAAAAAATTATATTTAAATGACGGTAAATTATTCCCTACAGTCAGTAACTGGACAGGAGCACATGAAGTATGTGTGCTAATGCATGTTATATAGAGAGGTTCATTTTGTTAAATAATATCTGAATGTGGGACTGGGGCCTGTTTGTAAATTCAACAAAAAAGACAGATTTTTAAACCTAAAGTGACGTCAGCGTTTGAAGGTGTGACCAAGAGGCTGGACGTGGCACTAAAAGGTCAAACGAATTATCAGTGAGTGAATGATTGTCAAAGCTGCTTGTGCCAGAAGTAAAAAAAAGAGAAAGATGTGGCAACTGCAGAGTATTTATCTCCAGTGTACAGTGTGTGTTACTAAGATGCAACGTAAAGACAAAACTGCCATCTGTTAAGTTAGAAAAAAGGGAGAGTCATTTAGAGACAGAGATGGGACAGACAATTGTTTTTATATAACCTTTATTTAACCATTAAAAACCTCCTTTTCAAGAGTGTCCTGGCCAAATTTCAACAAACAATAAAACAAACAAACCCTTGGTACAATACAGTTAAACACCAAGACATTAGGACAAGCAGAACAGCAATAGAACCCAATAGACAACCCAGAAATGACTGTCAAGCAAAACATCTGCAACATCTTTCCTCCAGGATATTGATTATTATTCAAGAGTCTTTTAAACATGTCCAATGAAACGTCAGGGGTTACTTCACTGTAACCCTGTTCCCCGAAAAAGAAGGAAATGCTGCGTAGCAAACGCTATGGGAACGAGAACACCAACGCAGTAGCGTGGACTATAAAACTATAAAATCTGATAAGTGTGCAGAGAGGACCAGCCCGCCGCATCACAGATTTGCTTTAGAGGGACCCCCCCTCGCCAGAGCCATTGAAGAACCTACCCCTCTGGTTGAATGAGCTCTTACACCTATCGGAGACTGACCATGGACTGACACTGACACGATGACCCCTGAGCTGTCGGAGGAAGTATTTCAGAGCCTGAAATACAGCCTTCATCTCGAGGAAATTGATGTGCCACACGAGAAGATGGCCTCTCCATAAACCCTGACCCGGACGGCCATCTAACAGAGGAAGACGTCCCACGAGAGAGATAGCCCACGAGCGCCTCTTCAACCTGGGGCATCGCCTCATAGCCCCGCCCCGCCCAACATGACGCCAAGGAAGAGGGGTCATCGAGACGCTGGGAAGCACCGATGTCCTCCTCATCTGACAAGAGCACAAAGGACAGAGCCCTCTGACCCCGGCGTCTCAGCCAGTTCCACACAAGACCCCCAGGATCCAAGCGGGGCAGCACCGGCCCACGCTGTCTTTAAAGAACGACCCGAGCACGTAAGACTTTTATGGGCAGCAAGTCACAGTGCTCACACTCCCCGTTAGACCAAGAGTTCCTCAAACACTCAGAACAGAAGTCATGATTGTCCTCGTCAGAGAGCAACCTCTGACAAGGAGCACACACCTCTTTCACTATCCATAGTTTAGTTTATTTTAAACAAGCTTTTTCACAGACTTGATTTCTCTCACACAAAACACAAGTGATGCAGTCTGAAGACAAACAGATCTGAGGGCGCCTCCTTTGCCTTTTATACCCTCTGAGTGCAATCAACCAGGTGCGCCCAGTCTCCCAGGTGCTGCTGATTGAGCAGAGGGCATATATTCAGGACAATTCTTGGTGTGTTTGACACAAGCTTCACAACTGGTCCAACAAACAATGTTTCCATAGCGTTTGCGACGCAGCATCAACGTTTAGCTTTTGAAGGGGAACAAGTTCTGAACTAAAAGCCCTTGTCCACTGCTCAGTTCCAACTCTAGGCTTTGAGATCTTAGTTGTTAAGTCTCCTGTGCGCTTCTGTTTAATATAGTCCAAGAGATAGAGCAGGAGAAGCCCTTGTAAATTACAATGTGCCAACCAACCTGTTCTTTTAGCAGACGATGTGTGAGGGCTTTTAGGTTAGCATTAAACCTCAGAGCTCCATAATAAACTGTGTCCAAAGCTCTGAGAAGAAGCATGCATTTATAAAACATCACCATAATCCAAAAGTGGCAGCAACAAGCTCTTTTAAAAACAGTTTTGAGGCACACACGAAAAAAACAACTCATGACAATTTAACTGTGCGTCAAATCACACCTACTTCTCATTTTCTTGTTGTGAATCGTGGCTTAATGAATGTGATCTGAGAGTCCTGAGGTTGAGGCTTAGCATGAGGTGAGTCACAGAGCACAGCCCACTCACTTCAGATTATATAATGGTCAGTCCTGGAGGTAAAGGTTGGCCAGCTTTAACGAGAACAGCAATAGAGCTGGAGGAAAAAAGAACAAATGCCAGAGCAGACTTTACTGTGAATGTATTTGGATCAATAATCACATCATGCTACTTACAAATGCCATTTAGGAGAAAATTAAAAGAGAAAAGGTATTGTGTTTGTCATCCCTCATTTCCTTAAACACTCATTATGATGATGTTTCATGTCGTCAGTATCAATTATCATTTATTTTCACTTAACTAGATGGTTTTCAGCGACAAAAACAGCTGCTGCTCAGAGAAGGATTTGTAAGAAGCATTAAATTCTGCAGTTTGTCTCATGAGACGCTTGTTTGGGTTCAATTCCCCGGAGCAGTCACATGTTAATCACAGTTATCGACTCTTGGGATTGATTGGTCAGAAAAGGCCTTGGGAGCAGTTCTTCAGGTCTCGGCAAATAAATAAATAAATGATACTATCACAGTTTAACATCTGTTCATTCAAGGTTACATACAGTACAATAAAACATGACAAGGACTACCTTCACACTTCATTTTAAACTATAACATGTCTTCTTTATTGCACTGTACATGCTTCGTTGTCGTTTTTGGGATGTCACTAGCCGCTAGCATTAGCTTTAGCATGTGCCTTTGTATTGTTTTATGTGGCCCTTCAATACATTTAGAAGGTGATATTTTTGGCTCTAGGTTTTAGTTGGATTTGAACATGTTTTTAGATGGATTTGATTTTTGCTACAAAGATAAATAAAAACTGTTCAAATCTGACTAAAACCTGTTCAAATTCAACTAAAACGTGTTCAAATCCATCTAAAACCTGTTCAAATCCAACTAAAACCTGTTTAAATTCAACTAAAACCTGTTCAAATTCAACTAAAATGTGTTCAAATTCAACTAAAATGTGTTCAAATTCAACTAAAATGTGTTCAAATTCAACTAAAACCTGTTCAAATCCATCTAAAACCTGTTCAAATCCAACTAAAACCTGTTCAAATCCAACTAAAACCTGTTTAAATTCAACTAAAACCTGTTCAAATTCAACTAAAACCTGTTCAAATTCAACTAAAACCTGTTCAAATTCATCTAAAACCTGTTCAAATTCAACTAAAACCTGTTTAAATTCAACTAAAACCTGTTCAAATTCAACTAAAACCTGTTCAAATTCAACTAAAACCTGTTCAAATTCAACTAAAACCTGTTCAAATTCAACTAAAACCTGTTCAAATTCAACTAAAACCTGTTTAAATTCAACTAAAACCTGTTCAAGTTCAACTAAAACCTGTTCAAGTTCAACTAAAACCTGTTCAAGTTCAACTAAAACCTGCTCAAGTTCAACTAAAACCTGCTCAAGTTCAACTAAAACCTGCTCAAGTTCAACTAAAACCTGCTCAAGTTCAACTAAAACCTGTCCAAATCCAACTAAAACCTGCTTAAACCCAACTAAAACCTGTTTCCATAAAGGGAGGAAATGATTGTCTGTGTGATAACTTTTGTAAGACTCCAATAAAGATGATATCTCGCTATCAAAATTTAATAAAAGCCTCAGCCCCTGAAGGGATTCTTATTAACTTTCGCGACCACTTTTAGTTTGACACCTCTGGCCCAAACTGTAATAAAGACTAGACGAATGGCTTCTTTTATTTGGAGGAAAACTAAAACAGTAGATTTTAAAGTGACATAGAAAACAGAGTTGTTGTCCACTTGAAACTCGGATAAGATGGACTGGGTCATAAATACACAAAGTAAATAAACAAAGGAGGAGAACTAAGTATGGTTCTCTTTAACAATTAAAGGTATATTATAATGATTGAACTAATGACCCTAAAGATGGGCACAGACAAAAGTAGTAGCTTTAGCTTTAATTTTAAAAAAAGAGAGATGGTCCCAACACAGGATTTCAGCAGGAAACATGAGCAGAAACTGAGGCTGAGAGCAAAGAGCTGCAGTGTTAAATAAGTCCTGGATTCAAAGATTTCCCAAAAAAATAAGTGACTGTACAGTATTTTTCAGGCCAAGCTGTTACTACTGATGATAGACAGACGTACAGATGTTCAGGGACGTCCCAGAGACCCCAGACCCTGCCCAGCTTCAGACACCGAAAGAAAACACAGAAAACAAGGTGGAAAAACTCCAATCCTGACACTTTCTGTACACCATCTGTACATGTATCTATGGCTCAGTACTTTATTACTTTTATTACATTTTGAAAGGAAGGCTTCCTCTTTATTTGAGTCTTACAAAACTTATCTTTAACATTATTTTGGTTCCTTACAGGTTTTAGATGTATTTGAGCATGTTTTAGATGAATTTGAGCAGGTTTTAGTTGAATTTGAGCAGGTTTTAGTTGAATTTGAGCATGTTTTAGATGAATTTGAGCAGGTTTTAGTTGAATTTGAGCATGTTTTAGATGAATTTGAGCAGGTTTTAGTTGAATTTGAGCAGGTTTTAGTTGAATTTGAGCAGGTTTTAGATGAATTTGAGCAGGTTTTAGTTGAATTTGAGCAGGTTTTAGTTGAATTTGAGCAGGTTTTAGTTGAATTTGAGCAGGTTTTAGATGAATTTGAGCAGGTTTTAGTTGAATTTGAGCAGGTTTTAGATGAATTTGAGCAGGTTTTAGATGAATTTGGGCAGGTTTTAGTTGAATTTGGGCAGGTTTTAGATGAATTTGGACAAGTTTTAGATGAATTTGGACAAGTTTTAGATGAATTTGGGCAGGTTTTAGTTGAATTTGGACAAGTTTTAGATGAATTTGGGCAGGTTTTAGTTGAATTTGGGCAGGTTTTAAATGAATTTGGACAAGTTTTAGTTGGACTTGAAAAGGTTTTCTTGGAATTGAACAGGTTTTAAATGTATTTGAACAGGTTTTGTTGGATTTTAACAGTTTTTAGTTGTATTTGAACAGGTTTTGTTGGATTTTAACAGTTTTTAGTTGTATTTGAACAGGTATTAGTTGGATTTTAACATGTTCTTGTTAGATTTTAAAAGGTATTTCACAAGTTTTAATGGATTGTGAAGTTTTATTTATCTTTGTAGCAGTGTAGTAGAAAAAACATCACCTGCTAAATTTATTGCAGAGCCACATAAAACATTGCAAAGCATCTGTGATCTATGTTATTAAAAATCTGCACAAAAACATAGCTGTATTGTGTGGATGTATTTGGGGCTGTTTCTGTTCCTGAGTTACAGCAAAACACCAATCCTTCTTCCTGTGTCAGTGTGTCCTCCCCAGTGCTTTACAAAACTACAACTAACTTCAAACTCTGTGACGAATGATGCAGAGTCGAGTGGTTTGAGCTTTTCGAACTGATTTATTGTGGACACATTGAACAGTTAATCACTCAAGAGGTTCATTTGTTTAGTTCAAGACGTGCTTTAGATTCATTCCCAAAGATTAGACTTTTTTCGAGTCATTCTGAGGCTTGTGCGTTTCAAATAAATAAAGGTTTATGGATAATTCTGGAATATGTTTAGGTCTGTTTATGTGGTTTCAATGGATTACAGAGAAACGCAGGAGCTTCTAATCTGAATTATGTATCAACAGAACAGTTTTTAGGCACAAAACACTGTATTTTCCAGTTGTACTTTCAATTCCTGAGTGAATCTAATAACTGGCTGGGATTGGCTGGACAAAAAAAATGAATCCGCAAGATAAAACGATAACAATAACCGCTTAAGCTATAGCTTATTTAATCCTACCCATTGTCCTACTTATTGATGGTCGTCAGAATCAGTTTCGTAGTTAAATCTTCGTAAATCTGCTCTTTTTTTTTTTTGCACTTTTACATTTTTAGCCCCTCGTCAGAAAAGAAACAGAATGCAAACAAACAAGAATGAAAAAAAAAAAACAGAATACAAACAGACAAACAAACGGACGAGAAAACAAACAGAGAAGCAAACAAACAAACGGACGAGAAAACAAACAAACGGACGAGCAAACAACAAACGAGAAAACAAACAAACAGACGAGAAAACAGACAAACAAACGGACGAGCAAACAAACAAACAAACAAACAGACGAGAAAACAGACAAACAAACGGACGAGCAAACAAACAAACAAACGGACGAGCAAACAAACAAACAAACAAACGGACGAGCAAACAAACAAACAAACAAACGGACGAGCAAACAAACAAACAAACAAACGGACGAGCAAACAAACAAACAAACGGACGAGCAAACAAACAAACAAACAAACAAACAAACAAACGGACGAGCAAACAAACAAACAAACAAACGGACGAGCAAACAAACAAACAAACGGACGAGCAAACAAACAAACAAACGGACGAGCAAACAAACAAACAAACGGACGAGCAAACAAACAAACGGACGAGAAAACACACACATGATGATAACCTAAAAGAACGCCGTCCACTCCCTTCGTTCTTATAATACTTTGTGAATATCATGTTTTTATTTTTTTTTTTTAAACTGGATCCTTTATTTTACGACTAAACTTAATCCATTCCATAACTGTCCACCACAAATAGAAATGCAGACACTTTTTAATGAAGTGTGAACAGGAGGACGCTTAAACCTGAAGCTGTAGATTCCTTCTTTATTAGAAAATATTTTTAGTACGTCACCGGCTTCTCTTCAGTGCTGTTTATATTAGTGAACTCGCTCTGAAGTGACAGCTTTGGTCTGAAGCTGTGGGAAGTCTTTCTCATTAGCCTCAGCAGCTCTAGATGGAGTTTACTGAGCGCAAATAACACTTAAAGCAACGGTGTCAAACTCAGAGTGCTGAGGTTAATAAGAGGGCTTTTATTAGATTTTGAAAAGATGGTTTAATCTTATTTGAGTCTTATCTTTGACATTATTTTTCCTCCTATTTCAGAAACAAGTTGTAGTCGGATTTTGAACAGGGTTTAGATGCATTTGAACATGTTTTAGATGCATTTGAACAGGGTTTAGTTGCATTTGAACAGGGTTTAGTTGCATTTGAACAGGTTTTAGATGCATTTGAACATGTTTTAGATGCATTTGAACAGGTTTTAGTTGGATTTGAACAGGGTTTAGTTGCATTTGAACAGGGTTTAGATGCATTTGAACATGTTTTAGTTGCATTTGAACAGGGTTTAGATGCATTTGAACAGGTTTTAGTTGGATTTGAACAGGGTTTAGATGCATTTGAACATGTTTTAGATGCATTTGAACAGGGTTTAGATGCATTTGAACATGTTTTAGTTGCATTTGAACAGGGTTTAGATGCATTTGAACAGGGTTTAGATGCATTTGAACAGGGTTTAGTTTAATTTGAACAGGTTTTTGGTGGATCTGAACAGGTTTTAGGTGGATCTGAACAGGTTTTAGGTGGATCTGAACAGGTTTTAGGTGGATCTGAACAGGTTTTAGGTGGATCTGAACAGGTTTTAGTCAGATATTCATAGATTTTAGTTGCATTTGAACATGTTTTAGATGGATCTGAACAGGTTTTGGTGGATTTGAACAGATTTTTTTTATTTCTTTGCCTCCTCTTGCTTTAATATTTTTGTTAAGTGGAATCACAGTGAGAAAGTTAAACTCAGCAGCGAATAAAAGCCATTTTCTGAGGTTCTATTTTTGCTTCTCTAGATCTTTTTTTTTTTTTACATTTTTAAAAAGCCCCTCGTTTTGTCATTTTGAAAATAAAATTGCAGTGTTATTGTTTGAAGGAAAAGGTTCCATTTTAAAGAAATTGTAATCTTTGTTACAGCAGGCAGTAGCTGTGGGACATTGTACACCTTTTATAAAACCAAACGGATGAAGAGAAGAAATGTGGAAAAAGGTGATAAAGCAACAAGTGACACTGAATAAATCCAGTCGCTTTAAAATAAATAAATTCTATCGTTCATGTTTGGTACATCTCAGGCTTTTCTGAGGTGGAGCACAAATGGAACTTTGTGTGGACAATCAATATCTTTCATGTTCATATTAAGTACAAAGAAATACATCCAAAAATCAATAAATGTGCAATGGAGACTCATACCTTTTTTCTTTATTTTTTTCACAGAGCTTTTTAAATCCCTTCATCATTAAACACACAGCTGCTGTAGCATTAGTTCAGTTTCTTTAAATCAAGTCTAAGTTTTCCATTTGATAAAAGGCTCTGCTGTAGATATGTCATTGTATACATTGTGCTAATGCTAACATAGCTTCTCTGTTACTATTGAAAACCACATTATTATACTGTGTTTTTTTTTCATTTTCGAGTAAAAATAACCTGTCTTCTTCTTCTTCTTCTTCTTCTTCTTCTTCTTCTTCTTCTTCTTCTTCTTCTTCTTCTTCTTCTTCTGTACAGATCACTCAAAATAGGATGAAAATCTGAAAATGTTCCTATAAAGCTTCTTGAATAACTTATTTTATAATATTTTATTGCTTTAAAAGTACATTTCTTCTTCAATTATCGATTGTAGCTTGTGACCTCTCCGCTCTTGCATAAATAAAATGAGACCGAGACGAGTCAAGACCAGAACCAGTGGATGATGGACTGTGACAGACACAAGGAATCCAGACAGTTCAGGTCCAGGTTTTGAGTTCAGAATTACGTGAAGAACAAGATTTTAATTGAATATAAAATGATTTAGGTTTTTATTCAATCCCAGGAAAAGACACAAGACAATTTGTTTCCTTGTTTGGTCTGAGACTTAGACAAAACCAAGTAAAAATGAGTTTGAGACCAAGATTTTTAGAAATAAAGACCAAGACAAGACCAAGAACTTACGAAAAAGGCCTGTCTCGAGCGCCACGTCACTATGGATTCATTTAAAAATACAAAATGTCATCTAGACAATTCTAATCTGAAGTACATTATTAAAATAAAGATCCAACGCTCTGAACAAGTGAACTTTTAAATAAAGTAATCCATCTGTTCAAGTCAGACGGCCGTATTTCTTCAGCTCACGGTTGAGTTCACTTTTAAAGTCGCGGAGCTGATGTCCAGTTTGAGAATCGGAGCTGGATTCCTGCAGAGTTCATGTAATACTCCACCGAAGGCTGCTCTTCAAAAGGACGGTTGTTAGTCGGGTTCTGTCACGCGGCGAGAAGTTTTAATGACTTTAACAGCGTCCTGTCGCAGCAGAGACGTGAATAATATATCACACGATTCCTTCATGAAAGAGACTTATATTCGAGGCCATAACGAGGCTATAAAGAATTAAATAAGCACTTTATTTTGATTACTTTGAACCTATTATACCTTGTAGATTCACATTATTAACTTTTATTCGACATTTACAGCATAAAGAACTTTACAGCAACAGTTTATTCAATTCAAAGCATTAAATAAATTAAAGGAGAAACAAAACTATTCAATAAACACAATAAAAACAGGAGAAATACTGATGTAATTCTTCAGAGTTGCATTCATGTGACTCCATTCAAGCAAATTAAATCCGTATTTAAACAGTAGCTGCTCTTTGCTCTTGTTTTACTGAATAAGTTTTATTTCAACACTTAATTAGTTCTGCAGCTTTATTAAATATAGTTTAAAACATGTTGAGTAAATTTGTTTTTTGTTGCGGTGTAATTAATGTCCTTAAATGCAGAAATGATTCGACTAAGATCAGGATATTCTATTTTTATTTATTAATACTACTCTTTGTTCTTACCTAAAGTGTTTTTATATTTTTCGTGTAAATGTTAAGCCCACTTCCTCAACTTTGGAAACGATTATTTTTTATAAAAGTAAGTCATTACATTTTTTTTTGTCATTGTCCATATTGATATTTTTGTGCACAGTTACTTTTGTTTTTTACTTTTGTGATGTATTTATACTGTAATACTAAATTCTTGCTGTTGGGAATCACCAAGAATGTGTTATTTCACCAAGAATGTGGATCTTGACCCAAAAAAAGTCCAATATATGAAATCAAATAATAAATACAAAAAGAATCTGGCCATTTTGGAATATGTCTGTGCCCTGCTTTACTCCAAACTGTTTTACAACGTGGTCCATGATGAAAATTCTTTAAAGGTCTTGTGTACATTTTTGTTGCAGTACCTCAAGCGTCCACTAGTGGAATATGCAGCATCCTATAATACTTCAGAAAACACATGGGGGAAATGGGTAGAGTTGAAATATAAATATAGATGTTAAAATGACTCAAAAAAGGAATTAAATTTAGCAAATTTAACCCCAAAAAAATCTATATTTTTTTCTATTTTTCTATATTATCTTCAAACATTTTTTTTTCCAGCTGTTTTATTTTTTATTTATTTTTTTGCTCAATAACGTCTAAATGATATTTAACCTTGAAGCAATCTAATAAAATAATTTAAAAAAAAGGCAAATTTACGTATTTAGCAGCCCCAGAAGAAACAAGCTAGCCCTTTTTAGTTTAAATTTAGTTGATGATCCCTGATGTAAATAAACTAATCGCACTGGGGCTAGAGACCTTTGCTGTAGTCCAGGTTACGATCTGAAAACATGAACTGGAGACTACCTGAGTTTTAATTTAGGTTATTAGTGCCATATTGCGACAACATCTCTGGTATTTTTAACCATTAAAAGACTAATATTCCACAGTTACATCTTAATTCATGCTAACATTATGAATAAATAAATATCAACACTTTGCACGATGAGTCCTCAACAATAAAAGGCCTTCAACGGGACGACGGATGATCTTTTACGAGGCGCAAACATGATGCAAATCCTTAAATAATCAAAGGTTGTTGTTGATAAAAACCCTCGATAGTGAAACGGTGGAGAGCCCTACAGCTGTTTGTCCAGAACACAATGATCGAATACTCCACGAGCAGCTTCGGAGCCACTTAAACCTGAAGAGGCTCTGATGAACAGAAAGAGAGCTTTGGGAAGGGTTACAGACGAGGATTTGGCAGATGTTCCTTTTATTAAATTTCCATCGTGACTCTGTCTTCCGCCTCCTTTTATCTGCGTTCATCTTTGTTTACACTTTAGAGTAATGACGTTATATTTAGTTTTGAAATGAAATCAGGAAGTTATTTACTGTTATTTTCATTGAGAAGCAGAAGATTTCTTTAGCGTTGTGTTAATATTTTAAAAGACTAGCCTTAATCTAAACAAATATAAACAAAATGTGTTGGAAAAGTATGGAAAAGTGCTTTTTCTATTAAACTTTTGTCATCTGCTTTCATTTTTTAAACATCCTCGAGTCTTTTGTATCTTTAAACAATCAAGTCCTACTGTTGTTTTTGTTGAATTTTTTTTTTGCCAATTTACATTTTATGCTTGACTTTGTCGATGGATGAAAATAGAGTTCATTTCTCTTGAGATTTGGAGACGGCGTCGACAGAAATATCATGATTACAGCTCGTTATTGAAGGCACAGAGCAGCAAACAAGCCTTCGTATATATTTAGATGTTTAATATTATCTTTACACTGGAGCTATTATTAAAAGTAGTGTTTGCTTTGTGTGTTTTCAGCGTCAAGATCAGATATAAAAGTCCAACTCTAAGCTGCTGTTCCATGTTGCTTTTCTTCTATACACCTTCTTTATGACATTTTTTTAAAAGTACAACTAAGTTCAAACTAAATCTCAAAATGTAACACAAAAAAACAATTATTCTGTTAACCTTTTTAATAACAGACCTGTGTTTTTGGGGATTGGACACGTCATGAAATAAACCTTTTTGGATGAATCTGTTTATCTCTAAACATTTTAAATTAAATAATTATATGTGGTTTATTGTTTCCTAGAGTTGACAACATAAAATCTTAGGGTTATTTTGATGCAGATCTCAATTGTCACATTAATAATGCAAGCAGGGCACTATTGGTCTAGCTTTAAAACACTTTTATATCTCTGTCCAGTGAAGAAAAGCTAGCTTACGCTTGTATTAAACCTGATTATTGCAATTCTCATTAAAAAAAATCAATGAAACGACTTCAGCTCATTTAAATTCAGCAGCACGTATTCTTACCAGGTCAATTCCATTCAGAGACGTTACTCCAGTTCCTCAAAGTCAGAATCAATTCATTAAAAGTCTTGTAAGCGTCAGAGCATTAAATGGACACACTCCTCGCTTTATTACTGCTTTGTTTATTCCAAATGAGCCACAGCTGCTGCTCTTTGTTGGATCTTGTGTTTAGTCTAAAGCAGGTGAAGCTCTATTTGTTCATTAGGCTCCCAAAAAGTACCCCTCACCTCCAGTTTTAGTGTTTTAATGCCCCGACTGTGACCTCATTTAAAAGTAAAAACTCAAACTCATGAACTTTTCACCACTAACCTTTCATTTAGACAAACGTAACATTAAGTAATTACCACGAGGCGTTGATAAAAACGTCATTTATCTTATCTTTTAATGACAAAACATATAAACTGAAGGATTGAGGAGAATAAAACATTATCACAGTTTGTTCTGGGAAAGTTTTCGTTGAAACTTAATGTATTTACAAAGATGCAGTAGCTATTCCTGAGCCTTTTTTTATCACTCAAATTATACGTTCAGATTCAGAACGCTTTATTCACCCCAGGAGGGTAATTTAACTTGCATTTGCAGCAAAAGAAGACAAAGAGTAGTGTGAAAGTAGAGCTGCCCTATACCAGACAATATGCAATTAACAAAGTGCAGACAAATTACAAAAGCAAGAGATTAAAGTGCAATTATATATAAAGAACAGCGCTCTCTTGAAAATAACGACGAATACAGAGGATTTTTTGAAGTTTGAAAGAGACGAATGAAAACGCAGCATAAGCCACGGCACTTTGACTCTTTTATTACATAGAATTTAAAGGAAAGTAGCGACACGAACGGAAGAGGTGGCACTTTTCTACTCGTTAAAAGCGTACTTTCTCTCGTTGTTGTTGAGGAGGAGGACGGTGCTCTTTTGCTGTCAGTGCAATGGTGATTGGTTGGGTTTCTTGCTTTTTACAGAAAAATAAGAGAAAGACAAGCCTCACAAGGATAAAAATGCAACAATGCAAAAAAAAAGAAAAGAAAAAATATCTCAAGCCTATTCTTGAACTTCAAAATAATGGAAATGTGAGTTTAAATGGGTTTTAACTCGTTCAAATGGTTGGAAAAACACCAACTCACAAATATTGGGCAAAAGAGTAATCCTTAAATGATCTGATACACACCGAGAATGTGGTATTATGTCTGTCAAGTGTTAAGGTAAAGGTAAGATCAATGCAAATAAGAGGTTCACCCAAAACTGAGCACTTTTTAAATCAAGGGTAAGTCTTTTTTTACATCCACATTTCCCCTTCCACTGCCTCCTCTCGTTACGTATTAATCCGGGCAAAGACTCGACGATTTTCAGTCTTGAATTTGACCCGTTTTCTGTTTTTTACAACAATTTTGGAGTTGGGCCGAGGGAATTCTGTCAGAAATTGAAACCGTTGCGTCGTCAAACCGTGTGAGCAAACAAATCCTGGGTTTCGGGTTTCCTCGGATGAGATTTATTTAAAGAGAGTTGAGACAAAATGGTGCAAACTCATGAGAAAATGTGGGTTTATTCAAATCCATGAGTGTATCTCGCTAACAGTCTGCACCTCAAACGTTTTAAATACTTTTACAATTACGAGTTATATTGGTGATTTTGATCATAACGTTCATAAAAGACTGCATCAAACAAGAAATAAGAGATGCTTTTTTCACATCTCGTCCAAGGTTTTCACTCCTCTGCTGCGAGTTTGACGTCAGCGATGGAAGCTCCAGTGTTTCCTCCCTCCTAACTCCTAACTCCTAACTCCTCAGAGCTGCCTTGAGAAATGTAGGAAAACAAAGAAGAACATGGGCTTTCTGCGTCATCCTTGATCTCCTTGCAGCTATTATTTTGTTGTGCGTCACTGATACAGATGTTTTTTATAGAAGCCTGTTTCCGGCACCTAAGAAAAAATAAAAGTCCAGCAAGAAGTCATAATTATGAGAATAAAAGTCGTAATTATCAGTTTTAAATTCGTAATTATGAGAATGAAAGTCTTAATTACGAGGTTTAAAGTCATAATTATGAGAATAAAAGTCGTAATTATCAGTTTTAAAGTCGTAAAAGACAAAAATTAGAGGTTTTAAATTCAAATTTAGAGGTTTTAAATTCAAATTTTTTGGTTTTAAATAATAATTTACTTTTTTAAGTAATTATGAGAATGAAAGTCTTAATTACGAGGTTTAAAGTCATAATTATGAGAATAAAAGTCGTAATTATCAGTTTTAAAGTCGTAATTATGAGAATGAAAGTCTTAATTACGAGGTTTAAAGTCATAATTATAAGAATAAGTCATAATTACAAGGTTTAAAGTCATAATTATGAGAATAAAAGTCGTAATTGTCAGTTTTAAAGTAATAATTATGAGAATGAAAGTCTTAATTACGAGGTTTAAAGTCATAATTATGAGAATAAAAGTCGAAATTACGAGGTTTAAAGTCATAATTATGAGAATAAAAGTCGTAATTATCAGTTTTAAAGTCGTAATTATTAGTTTTAAAGTCATAATTACGACTGTTAAAACTCATAATTATGACTTCCTGTTCGACTTACTTTTTCTCACATGGCGGAAACAGGCTTCCATAGTTTTTAGCGCTGTTTCAACTTGTTTTTTTGAGTAATAATAAAGCTTGATTCAGTTTGGCAGCACAAATATGAAACTGTCTTGTTTTCTTTAAAATAATGAGCCTGTGTTTTCATTCATTTATATTTTTAAAACACTCAGACTCAGTACACTTACATTACAGCAGCTGTATTGTTCTAAAGTGGACCTTTTTTCCTGTAGAAGACACTTAAGGCTAATAATATTTTGTTTATCCTAAAAAAATCTGGTCTTACTTTAATAGAGACACCAATAAAACATGAGAGGAACAAAACAGCTGTCAGTTACTGCTCATATTTTTCTTATGAGAGATTTTTTCGCTGATATTGTGAGCTTTTTGACAGCTGCCATTAGACGGAGCGTGGGAAGTGGATTATCAGTAAATGTTTGCTTTTAGCCTTGTTCTACTAATGGATGTCGTAGAAAGACTGTACGAACTGTAGCTGTCGATATATAACAACCAGAAAGTAAAGACCGCGTACGTCGTGTCAAATCCCATCGCGTCTGACACGGCTCTTTTACTCTGGAACATTTACCGTGGAACGTTCAGTGCAGAGATTTAAAAAAGACGGGATAAAAGCGGCTCGGTGACGGACGAACGTGGGACGCAGCGGGAAACGCAGCCTGCTGTTCGTGTCACAACAGCAGGCTTTGAAAGGAACGGTTTATGTGATGGTTTAATTACTCCAAACGCGTATAACCTTTTCAGACATTTACACAAAGGACGTTTTCTTCAAAGAGTCCAGCGTGAGGCCGACATCTTTAAAAAGTAGTACAACACTATTTTCTGGAAATGGCACATGTTATGTTTAAGAAAGGCACAGTTAAAGTGGTTAATGTTTGTTCAGACAGTCTTTCTTGGCGAGTTTTCTTTGATTAAACGAATCAAAGTTGTATTTTGTGTTTTGTTTTTGCTTTTTTTTTTTTGGTGGATTGTGTTCATGTGGCTTTTTCTTTACAGGATACAGCCTTAACTCTGATTTCTGGACAACACTTTGTCACAGACAGAGACTTCTGGACTGTTCCTGAATCAGTTTTAATTCAGTGACGCTTGAGCCTGAAGATCACAAGCTTCACTGACCTTTGACCTTGTCCAATTCACAGAGATTTATCCTGATTATCTGAATCTTCTGATGATATTACGCTCTTTATGATTAGAGTAGGATTGGATTTGTAGTTTTGTATTTGAGTATTTGTTTGTTTCAGTGATGTTTTCCATTTGTAAAACACACTCTGCAGGGTTTTGGCCCTTTTGTTTTGTCCAGTTACAGCAGTTGTGTCAAACTCAAAATGGTGAGGGGCCACAATAGTTAATCAGAATCCTTTCTGGGGCCAAAGATGATGGCATTTGGAAGCTTTTATAAAAATTTGGATGCGAGATTTCATCTTCATTTAAGTCTTTTAACATTCATTTCCTCCTTTTTATAGAAACTGTTTGTAGTTTACAGGTTTTTGTTGGACTTGAACAGGTTTAAGTCAGATTTGAACTGGTTTTAGATGGATTTGAATTGGTTTTAATTGGATTTGAACAGGTTTTAGTTGAATTTGAACAGGTATTAGTTTAATTTCAACAGGTTTTTATTTATCTTTGTAGCAAAAATAAAATCCATTAAAACCTAGTGCAAAAAAACATCACCTTCTAAATGTATTGAAGGGCCACATAAAACACTGCAAAGGGCCGCATTTGGCCCCCGGGCCTTGAGTTTGACATGTGTGAGTTACAGTGAATCATTGTCGTTGTGAAAGTACATGTTTATGTCTCACTTTTTAATGTTTTGAATTACGTTTTGAGACCACAGGAAGGACGGCTACTAATGGAACGAGGATCTGGAAAAACAGACAAAGAAATACAGAAAGTTAGAGTAATAATTCAGTAAAATGTTGAAACGGGAGTTCATAAAAGCTGTAACTACTGAGAGCGTCATCTGAGTCCATTCATGCAGAGGTTGGATCTATATTCAGCTCCGTACCTCCTCGTCCTTGGGCCCACACTGAACATGAGTGTGTTATAATCAGCTGTACATTGTAATGCTCTCCAGGTCCCAGTCTGAAAGTGACCCTATAGGAGTCGACCACACGCATCACAATATAACGTGTGGCTTTAAAGACACGGGGTATTGTAGAGCGCTCTTTCATTTTGTTCTCGGATAATTAACCAGAATTGTTCTCAGATGAGTCATATAGAAATTACGTCGGAAGCTCTTTTAAACAAAGAATCTTCAGAGCTTTACGTAAAAAACTGACATTTTCTTTTTGAGTTTAATGATTATTGTCAAAGTTCCTGTAATTATAATCTGTAATAGTAGCTGCTTGATTATTTTTGGACTCGATACATAAAAACAGAGTCGATTTGTCTCAGAAACAAACAGTACACCTTGTTTCCTGCAGTTCCAAGCTCAAAATAACCACAGAAATGCCCATAAACACATGTTGGCAGCTGTTTTTATTGTTTATCTTCTGCAGAATTACTCTCTGGACTAACTTTCCTCCTGTTCTCATTGTCTGCTTCAAGACGAGAATTAAAAGAAACAAAAACAAATCATGTCCCATTGTTTCATGCCATTCACAGCAAAGACGCTTTTGTTGAGAAAAAGAAAATCAGTTCTAAGTTAAATAAAGTACTCTATGTTTATGTCATACATTCATCCATCTTTAATCAAGAATCTTTTTCAGTTTTCTCAAACCTGGAGTATCGTCCAGTAGCTTTGGAAATAAACTTTCAAATTGCACAGAACAGAAGTAGTTCTTGGCTGCTCTTTTGAACAAATGTGTGTAACATTCATCGATCTTAATAAAAATAAAATCAACTCTTATGTGCACTGCTTTGATTTGGTCTTCCCCCAAAAAGTCTGACGAATAATGTAATATATTATTCATAGTTCAACACATCTAGCCTCAAGGAAACCTAATAGTTTTCTAACTTTCCAAGAACTGTTGGTGTTGACAGTCTTCTGCATCGAGGCCGTGGCCCAGTTCTGAAAGGTGCTCCTCTCATCTTTAATTCTGTCTGAACTCGACGCAGAGACGAATGAAAACACACAGAGACCTCGCTGTGATATTCTTCTGGGTCATATGTTCAAAGATTCAGAACGAGTTAGAAACGAACGATCACCGACTGAGAATTACAAAAGATGGGTGTAAAACCGTAACAGGAGCTGTGTTTTTGCAGCAGGAGGTCGTTAGTACTTTCTCTTTGAGTCTGTGCTTTGTATTTTAAACGTTTGACATTAAAAGACGACAGTTATGCCTCATTTATCCGACGGAAAGACGCTTTTAAGTTAATATAAGACCTTCTACATTCACAATTCACTGAAAACACAAATCAAAATGTTGGAAAATAATGAAGAATGTCACATGAAGCACTCAAGCCTCCGTCATGGGCCGCTGTTTGAAAGAATGCAGTAAAGAGGGTTTCTAGTGTTGCAAAGAGAGACTGAAGGAAATGATGCACATATATAACATACAGTTCATATTTCATATTATTTTAGATCTTCTCCCTGTGTCAGAGCAGCTTTCAATTTCCTCAACCATCAAAAAGACAACAATATTCCAGGTCAAATAAACAGTAAATAGAATAAAAGTTGAAGGATTTTCTATAAATGTATATAATGTGTGTCTATAAGATGGTAGTCGTAGGCAGTTTTTGATTAAAGACTTGAGTTTCCTTTCATCCTGCTTCAACGTGTGGTTTATGATCATGATTTAAAGCCATGACTTAGTGAAAAAAACACTGTTCTGTTCAAAAATAATAACAAAAGTGCAAGAGGAACAAATGTGAATTGTTTCTGGATATGAGCCTTATGTTTCCTCAATAAAAAGATAAATAAAAAATGAAATAAACATCTGACGTGCTGGTTCTATGTTAACCTTTTTATTGATTTATTATTTATTTTACATTTTCCTGTCCTCTCTTAGACATCTCAGGAGTTTAAATAAAAACAGTTCAAGACCACTTGTTCTTTAATTGTAGCTTGTAGCAACACAAACATCCCTCTCTGCCTCCTTCACAAAATGCTCGCCCTAAGTTTAAATAAGTTTGGACTTGGACTGGACCTTGAATTTTGAGTGTGTTTGTTTTATTGTGGGGCCCAGTGAGAGACGTCCTGCTCTATTTTCTTCAGAGTGGCTCCAGACGTGGTGCAGGTGTCCAACAAGCTCAGCACCTGAATGGGTTAAATGCATAAGAATTTACTATTTTCTCTACAATGTTAGACTGTATTTTGGTCCTAGCGTAAACATTATGGTCTCTATATGAAAAAAACATAGAAAAACAATGCAATCAGTCAATTTAAAGATATGAGATGAGACAATTTGCTGAAGCTTAAAGCGATACTTCACTTAATTTGAATGTTATTATCACTGCACGCTACTATTTCTCTTCTAAATGTTGTCTTTTCTGGTAACTTCGTGCACATGGATCAAAGCCAGACTTTAGTTGAGTATCTACCTTCCTCCAAAGCCATTAGCAGTCTTTCCAGCCGCCTTTTCTTCCAGCGAACATGAATTATTTTACAGTACACTCAGAAGACACCAGCGTTGTCCAACATCTAGAGACATCTTCAGTGAATACAAAGCATTGGTGAAATAGCTCCATTGAGATTCTCAGAGAATAGTTTGTGTCCTTTTTCTTTTCTTCAAGATTCCAGGAACACGTTTTTTATTCATGCCGTGTTTTTCAGAGCAAAATAAGAAGGGTTTAAAATGTATGAGGATGCGTTTTTCCACATATCCTGGACATGAATCGTCAATAACATCTGTGGCGCCGTAAATCCACCGTTTGATTGATTTCCAAAGTCAAACCGAGTGCAGTGTGTGTCCTCTGCTTTTTTCAGACATGTCTTCAGGAGAATGTGAGAAGAATAACATTTCTCTGTTTTTATATTTGTTACTTGTGGCACATGCTTGCTTCATTCCTGTCCTGCAGATCTGAGTGGTCTAACTGAGAAGCTAAAGCTCAGTCGGGAAACTAAAGCGGAAAAGTTCGTTTATTTTTATTTTTTTTCCACTTTAAAAAAAAATTAACAAAATCTAACTTAAATTAAAAAAATTCAGAAAAACTTTACATGTATATTATAAATAAATGGTAATGACCAGGAAAATTAAAGAGATAAGATAATTTAAAGGACAACTAAACATGAAAAAACCTAACATATCATTATAAAGGAACAAAATTATACTAGAAAAAAGGAAATCTAGACTAAAAATGACCAATGTTTTCCCATAAAAAGTTTGGAATAGAAACTTTACTCCATATTTACAGCAGTCACAGGCGCTAATAAACTCTGAAAGTCTCAACAACCGTCTCGTAGGAAGTAATGTTTAAATTATACAACTTTAAGAAACCACAGACGTCTAGACAAACCAAAAAAAGGAAGTAAACCAGATCATTTTAAAGGCAAACCAGACTAAATGATTTTAGGAAGAACAGGAAGAAGCAATCTACAAATTAGTTTGAACACACCCTTGATCCTGCTCCAGAAAACACACATTTTAAAAGAACGAGACACATTGTACAATAGTGAAAATGCCTTTAAAACATCATGGATTGTTAAAGGAGCAAAAAGTGTAGTCAGATCAATTTGTTGCAAGAATTAACCTGATTAAAAAGATATATAAATAGGTCTAAATTTGGTCAAATCTTGTTGTTCCTTATGAGACCGTTTCAGTCGTGTCAGACGGAAAGAACGTGAATAAACAAAAGATAAGGTCATAACTATAAGTCAGAGAAGCAGACAACAAAACATTATCCAACTAAACATAAGACAAACCTCTATTATTCTTTATAAAAGGTCAGCAGCCTTTCACTCTCTGCAACACCAAGAATTACATTATGTTAAAGAGCAAAAAGTTGAATGGAAACTTAACATTAACACAATCAACAACCTGCAAACCCTGTTAATAATCCAGTCTTCAAGGGGTTTACAATTTTGAATTTTAGGTTTCGTTCCAGGTAAGTTCGGGTTTAGGTGGTTTTCAGGATGCAGAAAGTGGCTTTAGCGGGTTTCGTCGCCGTGGTAACTGACTCTACCCAGGACCGATCGATCTGGCGCAGCTTTGGTTCTTGGCCTCACCTTTTTTTTCTTCTGTTCAGAGGCTCTACTTCATCCTTTTCATATTTTTAGGCTGATTTCAGCGTTGACTTTTATTAACCTTCTGTTGCTTTTACTCGTGTTTTACGTCTGTTTTTATTTTTATGTCGTTTTAATCTGTCTTTGGATCCTCTCTAAAAAGCGGAATATATGCAGAATACCTATTTCTCTACAGTTTTAGATGTTATAATGATAAAACTGTTTACAAATATGTGAAATGTCATGAAATATGAAGAGGCCATACGTTTTTAAGTTGGTCTTATCCTCAGTGTGAGTTAGCGTCTTAAAACGTTTTTTTTTTTGTTTTGTTTTTTGCTTCTGCAGAAAAGCCCCGCCCCCTTTTCTCTTCAGGTTGAATGCTATTGGCTGTTGACTGTAGGACACACCCAGTCATCATTGGTTGAGGTCTTTCTCAGTCTGTAAAAGGTTTATTGTTTCCACAGAGTTACTTTTCTGTTATAAATTCCTTTTAAGACTTATCTTTCCCCAAACTGTCCGCTGCTCTTCTGATGAATTATGTGATTTTTGAGTTTAATAAATAAAGCTGGCTCCATCCTACTCAACCTTTGACTCTGTGTTTTTTATTATTGTCAATACCATCCATTAGTAAGGTCTAAAGTTTGGCCTTTGCTTTGGTTTAAACTGTGACATAAACCTCATGAGACGTCAATATTTATAACAGCATTTGTAACTTGTCAGAATTTGCATCTTCATTTGTATTTGTCAAATCAAAGTTTTCCATTAATCTGATAAAACAAAGACAGCAGGTTCAATGAGTAAAGTCTATTAAGTAGAACCAAGATGTCTGCATTGTGAGAGAAAAATCAGGTCAGATCAGAGAAATACCACAAGCAAAATCTGCAAAAGAAAGTAAAGAGTCAGAAAATGGACACAAGGTTATCGTATCTGAAGAAGTGAGAAGAATAAATAAGAAAGACGAAGCAGATGAGTTAGAGGACGAACAGAGAAAACCATTACAGATATACATGATACTGGATAATGCAAAGAGATTTTATCACGTGGACAATAACAATAAAACAATAAAAACTTAAAAATGAATAAGCTCTGTTCAGTCACTGTTTCTACTTTACACCAAAATCCTCTGAACCAAACCTCTTCTCTCTCAATTCAATTAATTCAAGATTTTAAATGAATCACTAATGTATTCCTCCTACCAGCAGGGGGCAGCGAGCCTGGACTGACTCACCCTTTGACTTTTACTTCACATTTTGTTCACGGCATCAAGTGGGTCTTAGTTAAATAATACTTGACCAATCATAACCGTTTATTTAAAATGGGACGGGCTTTAAATGTTACTCTGTTTTTGTTTTTGGTTGAATGTCTTTAAATGACGTTGGTTCCTGTGAAAAAAAATCTATCAGTAGTCTTGCTGTTTCTCTTAAAAAGCTTGACGTCCGTTTATTAAACACAAAACCGAGTCCACACACTTTTCCACTGTGTAATAATTCAGGTTCAACAAGTTGTACACAATTAGTAATACTCCAAAGTCTGATCAATACTTAAACAAAAGATGTGAACTTTGAGAATTTAAATTGTTCTCACTTATTTACGAAGTCTGCAGCAGAACAAACCCTGTCCGAGTTCCCTCAGGAGTGAAGCTGTCAGCTCATTTATCAAATCACTGAGACCTAAAAGAATTCTTTAACAATAATTGAACCTGCATTATAAAGTTTGAATCAGAGGCTTTGGTGTTTCTCCTCAGCCTCCAGAGAAAACCACAGAGATGTGCTGTGCTTTTCAATTGAAAAAAGGCCTTTCTGGGTAATTAGATTTTTTTAGAGTTGTGGAAGTGTTTATTCTGAGAAGTTTAATGAGTTCTTTTGTGTTTATGACGCTCTAATTAGCTCATTCATGAATTTATTTAGTGACAGTGGACTCGGAGTGACCTGTGCTGATGATTAAAAGACGCCGAAGCACGAAAAACAGAGGAGTAACGAGAGAGGACGAAGATATCAAACCTGGAATAATGTCAGAGTCAAATTAAAGATTTTTCTTTTAAGATAAATGTATTAAACCCCTCAGGAGAAGGTTGATGAGCAGTTTCTCCATGATTTCTATGTGAATATTACCTTTATTTGACCTGAAAACACACAGAGGACTGAGAATAGACATATTTAGACAAATCTGTGGTGAAAGGGGACGTCCTGCGTGTGATGAGACTAAAGGCAGTAATAGAGTAAAGGTATAAGGAGTGGGGCAGATATGTGTGATTGTGTCTCTGGGGATGGATTCATCAGTTTGTAAATGACACACGACGACAATAAAAAGCTCAAAGGTAAAGAACAAAAATTTTTAAAATTTTTTTTTTTTTACAAAAATTTTTTGAAAGCAAACCATCGGGCTTTTTGTACAGTTAAAAATGTAAAAAGCTCAAAGGTAAAGAAGAAAAGAAAAGACAACAGTAAATCATTATTTATTTGAGGATTTAAGCTACAGCAGCAAAAGGATGCAAGAAGTAGACGTCTGAGAGTTGCCTTTTGCCAAACTTATCTTGTTTATGGAGAATTTGTGATTTGTGGCTAATGCCCTTCTATCCAAGAAAAATGTCCTTTACTGCTGCCACAAAAAAGGAAAAAGAGTACCACAACATTAAAAAAAAACCATTCATTTTGTATAAATGACCGAGGATGCTCACAGAAAGTATTATTTCTAAAAGGCGTTCTGGACTTGAAACAGGTGGATATGAGAATAAATAACATCCCTCATTTTGCTGCAGCTGAACTCGATTTGACCCGAGTGCTTTTTCTTGTGCTCGGCAGTGTTCCTCTCAGCCGCAGATAAAAGCTCCGATTATTACCTCACGAGCTCCTTTAGGCTTTTGGCTCTATTTTATTTTTCTCTCTGCGATATTCACGATTCATGTCGGAGCCTGGGAGTCCTGAAGAATCGCTCCAGAACCGCTGTTCACAGTTTGAAGGCAGACAAACAAAGACTCGGGTTTATCAGGGCTGAGACCTACCTTCTCAAGTGGTCCTACTGAGCATGCTCAGAGCGGCAGCGTTGGTATTTATCTGATGAAACGGCAAAAAGAGACATAATATGAAAAAAATCCTTGTGTTGGTTGAGCTGACATGCACCTTTCTTTGTGTTTAATCTTTTATTGCTGTATTTATTGGTATTTATTCACACCTGTGTCTTATGTTTTTGGTATTTGCTTGTTTTATGTGTCTGTTTTAACCCCGTTTTTATGTTTTGTCAACTAACTTTTGTGCATTTCAGCTCATGCAACTGTTTTTTTGTTTTCCAATGTGGTCTTCTTTTACTGCAAATGGCAAATAAACTGAACTGAACTGAACGGGACGGATGGTGCTCTGTTGATTGAGAATAACTAATGTTAGTCTCTGCTGTGGAGATGGAGATAGTTGCATAAAAAAGTAGAGCTGCTGAAAGGACAATGAGGTGTTGACCACTGCTGAGATGAAGAAAGCAAAGGGAAAGATGCATTAGAGACAAATGAAGATGGCTGCTGCAGGTCTGGGG